>MU004247.1:0-7500 GCA_010405405.1 Microthyrium microscopicum | reverse complement strand
CAGGATACACGGTCCCTTTTATTTTGCCGTGAGTTTAGTTCTGCCTAGTCCGCGGCGAACCTATAAAAATACCTCGTTGGCTAGCTCTTCTTAGTGCTTCTGCATGTGTTGTCCCTTTTGGAATTGTGGCTTCATTAAACACTATGATAACTTGTCTTCATCGCCCTCTTACCAAAGTTGTGTTGTTGCATCTAATATTAGAGGTCAGCCTGATGTAGGCGACGAGGCTCATACAGCCAGTAAGAGTTATTTACATACCTTCAAGTTCAAGGCTTAGCTTCATACATGGATAGGGGTTAATTGTTTCACTACTGATTCCAACTTTCGGATCCCCGATTCTCCGCTTATGGACGATAAAGTTGTTCGTAGCTTGTCTTCTAAATAAATACCAAGGAATAATAGAAACTCTGTGAAGATTGTTTTCAGGGTAGGTGTATATTCACTTAGTGTAGGTATACAAAAACTTACTTCTACTCTGCTTACTAGCGACATTACCTTTTCGCTAATTCATTCAATAGCAGTAACCAACTCTCATTCCCTAGTAACCTATCCTGAGACCAAGAATAATGGTCTTTAAATATATACTCTGCGTATCCGAGAGAGCAATCCACAAATTCAAGGCGTGCAGCTATTCTTCCCGAGGGATCCTTGTTGATTCGGACAATGTATGATCGGCCAACACTATGAATTCTCATTGATTCTATTTAGGGTCTTACTGCGATTTTGTCAGAAGCTTTCTCCTATGAAACCTTTTAAGACATAGAATCTTGGTCAAGAAGCGCTGATCTGCTGCTATGCAGCTACTGACATTTCTGAAGCCCAACCTGTCTGAGGTTTCCTAGGACCCTTTCCTCTCTTATACTTCCGACCTGGTGTAACCACTACTAAAAAACAGTGACACCTCGATCACCGAAATCGCGCTCTCGCCCTAGCTTTGCGAAGATGACTTCGTCATCTTTGCTCAGGTCGAAATCCGACTCAAATGTGCATCGCATGTTCTCGTTGCGAAAAAACAGGACCCAGAACCGCATCGCTGTAATTCCAGAATCTGACATAGACGAAGTCAAAGAAAAAGCGATGGAAACCAAACCGTTAGGATCAAGAAGCCTAAGCAAAAGGCTGATGCGGCGGATGCACTCCCATAGTCATCCTCACAACGAAACCCCGGGTTCTGATTCTATACCACGACGAACGGTTAGCCGCAGAGAGAAGTTTGTGCATGTTATTGCCAATCCCGATACGCTCTTTACCAAAGACTCAGCACAATCGCCGGTAGAGTCAAGGTCAGTTATAGTCGACACAGACTAACTACCCCTTTCAAGTAGCTACACGACTTACCGCATCACAGATTTAATCCAAACCCGAAATCAGTGCTTCTGCGAACTTTCTTCTCGCCCAATGTCGATTTTGGTCCTAGTTTACCAGCAGTTTATGTATCACAGCGACGGGCGCCTTTGGGGCCAGCTCCTTCCTCAGATACCGACCCCGATACCGCAATATTCAAGTCCTCCCACCTCCCAGTACACGTATTGGCTGACCTGCCACCCGGATATGCCATGAGACCATTATGTCGGTCGGATTATACTCGTGGTTTCCTGGAGGTTCTTCGTGTAACTGGTAAAGTTGGATATGTAAGCCAACGAAGGTGGGATGAAAGATGCATATATCTGCAAAAGCGTAGCAACGACGGGGAAGAATATGTACTGGTGGTCACAGATACAGATAAAGACCGCATTGTAGGAGTAGGCCGTTGGGTTGGCGAGAAAGGATTGTAAGTAACCACCCATAGTCATATTTCCAGAACTAACCCGAGCGATATAGTATGAACAACCTAGCAATGAACGGTCGGATTGAGGATATAGCTGTAGCAAGAGACCAGAAAGGAAAGAAGATGGGCTTGCGGATTTTAGAGGCGCTAGTTCATATTTCCTACCACGCTGGATGTCACAAGGTGAGCCGTCATCAAAGCAAGCATTGAATACTTACTAACTCTCCAACAGACAATTGTGACTTGCTCAGAAGCCAATGAAGCCTTTCACGCGCAATGTGGTTTCATAAAGGAAGGTTCAAGCATGGTGCTACATCATAATGCGGTACGCAAAGTCGAAGCCCAAGCTTATTCGTCTTGAAATGGTTCAGTCTTTGTGGATGGCGACTCGTTGACGGTCTTGTAGCATACGCGGTTTGATTGCGTATCTTGTAGCATTTGATTTGCTTCAGGCAAAGAACATGTGAATAATCATTATTTTATACAACACAATTAATATTTACAAGGAGTAAAGAGGCTAAAGATCACCAAAAACATGGAGAGGTTCACGTTATGTAAGCCGACAGTGCAGGATCGTCACATTGTCATATCCTTCACGATCTCGCCCTTAGGTAAGATACAATTGACCTCCAGCAGGTATCTTAACCTATGGCGGTGTCCTGTATTTCAGGAGTGTTGGAATTAACCCCACTGGTCTGATTGTCAGCCAGTCCAGTAGATCCCGCAACGTCCACTTGCTGCCAGGTTTCTAGCCCTTCAGATTCCGTCGTATTCCAGTATTCATCAATCTTTTCGTAACTTTCATCGAGCTCATCTTCCGTAAGCCACGTATTGTCGGTGGAAGGCCGACCTCGCCATTCAATGTAGTAGTACTTGGTTCCCATGACGTCTTTGTGATCAACAATACGTGAGATTTCGTACAGGCCTTCTCGTCCTTGGTTACTGGAAAGAGCGCTGTCGCTGAGGGTGGGTTGGGATTGGTCAGACTTAGACTGGATATTTGTAACTAGGTCTGGATGGGCGAGCTTTTGACGCTTATGAGGATGATGATCAACGATGACTTGAACATTAGGGTCTGGTTGGAAAAGTGGTGTTCCGTGGGTTTGCGCAAGTTTCACTGCCTTGAGCCATTCGCGTTGGCTAGAAAAGTCTGGGGTGCCTCTGCTGAAGCGGATATTTTCAAACGTTTCGATCTCTTGATTGGATACATATTGATCCAGATCTGAGAGAGAGACGCGCAGAAGTGGGGGACGCGGGGAGGTAGAAAGTAAAGAGGACGGAAGATTTATGCGCAGGATGTATTGGGGGATGGAATCTTGTCCAGGCTCGCGATCGATGATTGTGTACTGTTCTTGCTTCGGCACGTTCGATTCTCGTAGTATGGGTAGATCACGGCGAGGGACGTATTGAAACCGAACAAGGGCGGGATTTAGAGAAGGTGAAAGGCCAGCTTTAATGGTTGCAGCTGTTTGTTCAGATATGCTGGATGTGGGTTTCTTCATTGAGAAAGCGCAAGGAGCGGAAAAACGAAAATGCTGATAAACGGTAAGTGCATCTTATGATAGTCGAGTTATCGACAAAAGCTGCCAGTTGGAGACGTAAAGGTATCAAAGAAATGAGTGGAGGTTTTGTTGGTGTCACGATTATCGAATGGAGGTGGAGATGGAGATGGAGTGTTAGCCTGCTGCATCGGATTGAGCTATAACCCGAGAGGTACTTCGGAAGCTTTCTGAATTACCGAACTACCGACTTATCAGATGCCGAAATACCGAGTCATCAAAATGTCTCACGTCAACCATAAACTAGCCTTCCATTTAGTTGTGTTGGTCACTATATCTACCAGTACTCATTGGATGAGTTATGCCGCCCGAAGGGAATTTGGTCAATCGAATTAACGTTGGGGTTATGGAGGTAGAATTCAATGGTGAGAATGATCGATTCATGCATCCACGACAAAATCTTAGAGATGCAAGTAAATAGTACTAGTGATCTAGATCAGGAAGAAGGAATCAATATTCGAAATGCCAATTCTGGGCTGCTTTGCATGGTGGACTGTCAACCAATTGCAAGGAACCGAGTAAGAATTCAACTAACCGCAAAAAGTAGTGTTTAATCTCCGTGGAGCTACCTACGGTAATCTTTCTAATTTCGTGCGCCACGCTGGCACTACCGTTTTTACCCTTTCAGTTGGGACATGCTAGCGCGGGTTTTTAGGCGAGGTTTGTCCGTAAGCGATAGCGAGTCACTGCCTAAACTCAGAGCGCCACCAGCAAAAAAAGCGCGCTAGCATGTCCCAACTGAAAGGGTAAAAACGGTAAGGTATGCATGGACGCTGATCCACTTCTTGGTTGGACAAAGGTTGACGCGGTAAGCCTTGAGGACAATGGTAAAGGGGGTGCTTCCTTGTCAAATGAGTTTTGACCATCCATTCCAATCGGAAAATGCGGAAGACAAGGTCTGCTGAATCCTGCATAAATTAGGGTCGTCCGCCTCCTCGCTGCTGGCATTTCTTTCTTTCCTCTCCAGGTTGCTCTGTTGCAAAGGAATTACCTCTTTGAAATTTGGCTGCGTCAATGTTTGTTTCTTATCTCATATCTATTGTCCAGAAAAGCTAATACTGTTAATAGCCGGTTTCACCGCGGTCCTTTCAATATCAACTTGACCCTCATCCCATGCAAGCAAACTTCAAGGGAATCACTTCTCAAGGAGGAAAGGCTATACGGGATCGAACACATGTCTAACAGCCATGGGCTCACCTGGATGCGTCTGTCCGGGTGAGACTGCTTGAAGGCATCTCGATGGTTTATTCCACGTCGACGTCTACGCCGATACTTTCCAGTGGATGGACCTGACAGAACCAAACGTCTTGAGATCTTCATATAGAGACCCATCTCTTGTGAACGACGCTCGACAAAACAATGAGAAACCTGAGACGAAACTGGACGGTCTATCCCACGTCGACGTCTAGGTCGACCTCACTCAGTGGACATGAACCCGACGGTGGATACAAAATGTCTGAAAGCTTCACCCACTAGTAACCCTACTAGAGAACACGCTTGACGACGCATGAGAAAACTCAAAAGAACTTGACGGTCCATTCCACATCGACGCTCAGGTCGGTACTTTCCAGTGGATTCGATCTGAAAGCGAGATGCTAGTTTATATGAGAGCTTGAAGCTGGTGCGTGGATTGGACCATCTATCCATGCTCCTTGCCAGAAGGCACAAGATTTGAGTTTGACGGCTCGCGCTTTGAGATTTATTTCTCGTGCCAAGCCAGAAAGCCACTAGATATGCTTGACGACTCCATTCATGGGACATACTTTCCATGCTTGGACCTGACGGCGCAAGATTTGCTTGACGGCATTCTACTGCTAGGCATTAAGTCGGGCATCTACCTTCGCTACGGCCTAGGCGTTCTGTCCTTCCCTCTTGTCCAAGCTTGGAAACACGCCAAATAGCACAGAAAAATGCTCCGCGGTCGTGAGCACTGCCTTGATGAAGCGTTAGCATCATCTACTTTGTTCACAGGGCCCAGTAGCGCTGTATGAGCCACAAATAGTGCTGGAATCGCAAAGCCTCGGAAGTTTCACAGCTTTGGCCGCGCGACCCGGACAACAAGTCGCTTCCGCTCCCAGTTTGGTAGCAAGCCTTGCCTACCAGTCGGATGGGAATTCCTCTCTGGAGATCCAGCCCTACTGCTAGTCGCAGAACGGTAGCACACCTTCAAGATTGGTGAAGTTGCAGAATTACGCAGTCTTTGGGAATTGATGATTATCATGCACCAAGACAGCACAGAGTTAGAGTGTTGCTATAGCATCACTCGCAGAGAAATTGAGAAACGCAGCATTTTGATCACAGGTGCACATGTGGTTGAAATCCAGTTGCCGAACTCGCACGCTGGACAATGTTGGGCAAAAGCAAAGAGAGTGGACAAAGCCATTGCCCGCAAGGGACAACTTTGTTCGATCATCGCTCCTTGGTTGATTAGTCGAGAATGCTTGATCTTTTGATCATTTGTGGCCAAGAGTTCTAGCTGATTGTGATTACTGGGCTTGTTGGGAAACGGGGATTTTGGCGCAGCGTGACTTGATTGGCAACTGGATCACGTAGATTCTGGCTGATTTTTATTGGCAATGGGGGTAATCAGAACTAGCAAAGTTGACAGATTTCTTGTCTGGGGATATGGGGCATCGATCTCGTTTGGGAATGTCATTCAAGAAGATCGCTGCGTCCGGTTGTTGGGTCTGCGAGACTTTGGAACTGGGCTCCTGTCCTGTTCCTGAGCCTGCAAAGACACATGTCATTATGGTTCGTAAGTGGTTTTGTGTACCGGAAGCAGTGAGCGGCCATGGATCGCTCTATCAATATCCTCGTGGTGTTGATGCTTGAATTAGAATCCGATGGACTTGTCAAGTATTTGGAAGCAGGGAGTGGCCAAGGATCGCTCGTCAACGTCCTCACGGCGTTGACGCTTGAACTGAAGACTGATGGAAATGTTAGAACCAACGTTCATTTTGACGGGCATGTCTTCACCTTGGTGAAGCTGTAAGTCCCCGGTTGCTTTCTCGGTTTATCTGGGGGGCAGTCGGGGAATTGCTGTCATTCGTATCTAACTTCACAACCTTATACATACTCCGCCCAGTGTTGTATTCTGTATTTTGTATTCCTTTGTATGTAAGCTTATTAGCGAATGTTCTCTGGCATATACTTAGATGATGAGGCAAGTAGGTTTATATGGTAAGATACATTAAGTAGCTGTTGTGCTAGTCAGAGCAACTTGTAGCTATATTTTTTAAATAGCTCAAATGCGCAAAGTCTTCTTACAATCTTCATATTTCTAATAAGTAGAAAGAAACCCTTATGTCCAACATAACATCTTGCCATTAAGATAATTCGTAAAGTGTAAGTATTGTCTACGGCTAGGAATGTCGGAAGTGTGCCACACCAGGACAAAAGGGACATCGCGCGAAGGATTACTTATCCCCATCTAGGGGGGGTTAGATAGGAATTCAACTGATGTTCACTCTACCATTTGACAAGGAATCTGGCACTAGCTCTACTAATTGACTCGGGATTTAAGCTATTCGTGAAGAGAAGCTAAACTTTTGTTGAAGAGTAGGAGAGCAGTCGCCAATAATGACGCTGTAATATTTACAACATATTACACTCAACTTGAGCTTTCTGTGTATACAAGGACAAGGCAAACGGCATAAAAACTCAGGTTGCAGTATTCCAGAAGCTGCAGACGGAGAATTGGAGAGGCTTGTCAAATTCGGCCTTTGGACGCTAGGGCAACTCATCTGTGATGTGTTGGAAAGGTCTCTCATAATGTGCTATGAGTCTCACCCATCAAGTGTAATGGGAGCATTATTAGATACGAGGGATCCTTGTAAGGTTGTGTGTTTAGGTATGTAAGACAGTAAATGTGATACTGATTCGATTCGACCACTCTTCTTAAGTCTTTGGCAAAGACTTCTGAAATAGGCGGGATGGACTAAAAATTATGCGATCAAAGGAGTTGTAAAACTAATTCAGTGGTAATCCTGCAAGTCTAGGAAAACACATCGTACAGCTCCCCCATAAAGGAGCAATCCACCCTCGCCTTCAATTTGACTCCAGGAGTAACAACTTGAGCCAAAAAGACAGGAGCAAAGGGGACACACATATTGTCAAGCAAATTGCCCAAAACCTTCTTGCTATTTTCCCGTTCTAACAGCAGCATCAAGGCCA